>PVIA01004379.1:0-12500 GCA_004024845.1 Tonatia bakeri
TTGTTTGCCGATTTATTGATGATAGCCATTCTGACTGGTGTGGGATGGTATCTCATTGTGCTTTTCATTTGAATTTCCTAATGATTAGTGACTTTGAGCATCTTTTCTTATGTCTGTTGGCCATCTGTATGTCCTCTTTGGAGAAGTGTCTATTCAGGTCCTCAGCCCATTTGCTTAATTAGATTGTTTGGTGGGGGGGGTTGGTGTTGAGTTTCGTAAGTTGTTTATAAGTTTTGGATATTAACCCTTTATCAGATGTATCAGCAAATAGGTTCTCCTGTTCTGTGGGTTGTCTTTTTATTTTGCTGATGGCTTCCTTCCCTGTGTAAAAACTTTTTAGTTTGATGAAGTCCCATTTGTCTATTTTTTCTTTTTTTCTCTTGTTAGAGGAGGTATATCAGAAAAAAATATTATGAGCAATGTCTGAGATTTTACTGCCTGTGTTTACTTCTAGAATTCTTATGATTTCTGCTCTAACATTTCAGTCTATAATCCATTTCTAATTTATTCTTGTGTGTGGCATAAGAAGATGGTCTACTTTTATTTTTCTGTACATATCTGTCCACTTTTCCCATGAGACCCCTAAGATTCCACCAAGAAACTACTTGAACCGATAAAAGAATTTAGTAAAGTAGAAGGATGCAAAATTAGTAACCAGAAATCAGTTGTATTTTCTATATGCCAATAATGAACTATCAGAAAGGGAAATTAAGAAAACAATCCCATTCACTATTGCTTCAAAAAGAATAAAAAGCCCAGGAATAAACCTAACCAAGATGTACAAGACCTGTACTCAAAAAAGTGTAACACATTGAAGAAAGAAATTGAAAAAGATACAATTAAGTGGAAACACATACCATGTTCATGGATAGGAAGAATTAACATCATTAAAATATCCATACTACCCAAAGCAATCTCTAGATCCAACACAATTCCTATCAAGATACTACTGATGCACTTCGCAGAACTAGACCAAATGTTACAAGAATTTAAATGGCCACAAAAGGCCCTGAATAGCAGCAGCTATCTTGAGAAAGAAGAACAAAGTTGGAGGAATCACACCACTTAATATCAAACTATACTATAAGGCCATAGTAATCAAAATAGCATGGTACTGGCATAGAAACAGACACAGATCAACAGAACATAATAGAGAGCCCAAAAATAAACCCACACCTTTATAGTCAATTAATATTTGAAAGAGGAAGCAAGTGCAGGACTAAGGATAGGTTGTTTATTTTCTTACCATTGAGTTTTAAACAGTTCATTGTATATTTTGTGTAACAGTTGTTTTTTTAAATCAAATTTTTTTTGCAAATATTTTCTTTCTGTGGCTTGTCTTCTCATTCTCTCCATGTTGTCTTTTGCAGAGCAGAGGTTTTTAATTTTATTGAAATCCAGCTTTTCCATTATCTTTCATGGATCTTGCCTTTGGTATTATTCCAAAAAGGCATCACTGTATCTAAAATCATCTCGGTTTTCTCCTGTGTTATCTTTTAGGAATTTTATAGTTTTGTGTTTTACATTTAGGTCAACAGTCCATTTTGATACAGTTTTTTGATGGGTGTAAGATCTGTATCTCGGTTTATATTGCACATAGATACCCAGTTGTTTCAGCACCAGTTGTTAAAAACTGGCTTTGCTCTATTGTGTTGTTTTTGCTCCTTTGTCAAAGGTCAGTTGACTATATTTGTAGGGATTTATTTCTGGGATTTCTAGTCTGTTCCACTGGTTTATTTGTCTATTTTCTTGCCAATACCAGACTCTCTTGATTACTGTAGCTTTATGGTAAGTTTTGAATTCAGGTAGGATCTTCCAACTCTATTCTTCTCCTTCAGTCTTGTGTTTGCTATTCTGGGTCTTTTGCCTCACCATGTAAACTTTAGAATCAATTTGTTGATATTCACAAAATAACTTGTTGAGATTTTTATTGAAATTGCATGGAATCTATAGGTCTAATTGGGAAAACCTCAGATCTTTATAATATTGAGTCTGTCTGTCCATTACATGGAATCTCTCTCCATTTGTTTAGTTCTTCCTGGATTTCATTACCAGGGTTTTATAGTATTCTTCATATAGGTCTTGTGCATATTTTGTTAGATTTATACTTAAGCACTTAATTTTGAGGGTCCTAATATTAATGGTATTATGTTTTTAATATCAAATTCCACTTGTTTATAACTGGTCTATGGGAAGGTAATTGTTTTGTATAATAGCCTTGTATCCTTCAACCTTGCTGTAATTGCTTATTAGTTCCAGGAAAGTTTTTTTCATTGTTCTTTTCAATTTCTACATAGATGATTGTGTCATCTATGAGCAAAGACAGTTTTATCTCTTTTTTCCCATGTATACTTTTAAAAATACTTTTCAGATACCAGCTTAATAACCTCTTACCTCAAGCATAGTTTTTCATACTTCAAGTCTTTGCACATAACCTGATACAAAATCTGCTAGTGAGCCACAATAATTATATTTTTAATAAAAAGGAATATATTATAGTTGCATAGAAAATATCAGAATTCATCACACATAGTAAGTGTAGTATTTTTGTGTGAAATGCTTTAGTTTTATACGTGTGAGTGCTCCATGCATCTTGATAGAAAGTGTATTTTTAGTTGTGGGTCATGATAAAACATATGCAAAACATTCATCCAAATGACCATTTTTTAATATAAAAAAAATAAAGGACCATTTTTTAAGGAAGATATTTTGTAAACTTGATGCCAGCTTTTTCAGTGCCTAGTCTATTACATCAGTTACATCATTAATTTGTTGATTCAGACATTTGCTATTTATTAATTGAGTGTCTGAACTGAGTATATTAAGAATGACAGAAAAGACTTCCTTCATGTAGCTTATTATGTTCTGGTGGAAGAGAGAGATAATAAATAAAAAATTTCAGAAAAGGATAATTTGAGAAAAGGGCATTTAAACTAAGGTTTTATGCGTGAAAAGGATTCAGATAAGTGAAGGGCCACAGAAAGAATATTCTTTCTAAAAAGAAAGTTATTTTGTTAAGCCCTGGCTGGCATAGTTCAGTGGATTGAGCGCGGGCTGCGAACCAAAGCATCGCAGGTTCGATTCCCAGTCAGGGCACATGTCTGGGTTGCAGGCCATGGACCCCAACAACTGCAGATTGATGTTTCTCTCTCTCTCTTTCTCCCTCCCTTCCCTCTCTTAAAAAAAAAATTAGTGCATTCCTTTAAAAAAAATTAAAAAAAAAAGAAAGTTATTTTGTTGATACTATATTTATTTGTGATAAACATAGTTTCATAATTTTGTCACGCTCTAAAAATACAGAAAACTTACACCTTTATATTTTACAACTGTTGATTTAACATTCAGAATACCTAAAATGAAATGATCTGTCCGGCAAGTAGATTTTTAAAAATTACTTTGCCTTTGTGCAAAATTTACATACAGTAATAATTATCATCTAATGTTTTTTGAGCACCGACTATGTGTCAGTCAGGATTCAAGTGCTTTCACATGGATTTTCTCACTCAATTTCTGCAACTTCTATATTAAGTATTATCATCCCTGTTTTACAATTGAGAAAACTGACACACAAATTAATGAATTGCCCATAGTCACACAGCTAATAGTAGAGCCAAGAATTAAACCTAAACAATTTGAGTTCAGGGATTGTATTTTAAAAGTATTGTGCTATATTTTCTTATTCATTTTTCTGATGTCCTTGTGAAGTAGGACTTGATATTGTTTTTTTCACTGTAGAGATTAAGAAAATGAGTTAGGAAAGAATGTTTAAATTTACCTACGGTTGCAGACATTGGCAACCTAGGTTTAGAATTCAAGTATCCTGAACTTCTGGCCAAGACGAAAGCATAGGTACATACGTTATGTTCCCTCACACAAAAGGATAACAGTAAATTTAAAAACAAAAAGCACCCAGAACTGCCATAAAATCGAACTATATGGAAGTCCAACAACCACAGAGTTAAAGAAGAAACATTCACCCAGACTGGTAGGAAGTACAGAGATGGGCAGCCAGGGTGGGAGAGGATATGTGGCAAGGTGGCAGCTGGCAGACCCAGCAGTCCCACAATCACAGGTGTACAAATCGAGAGGAACAACTGGGGAGTGAGACAGACCTTACAACCCAGGGTTCCACTGTGAGAAGAATAAACCCTCAAAACTTCTGGCTGTAAAACCTCTGGTGCCTGTGTCAGGGGGAGAAACTGCCAGTCTCACAGGAGAGTGTTCGAGGGGCCCATGGGGTCCTAAAACGTATACTAGCACACCTACCTAGGAATCAGCACCAGGGCAGCACCTGGAAGGGTGCAATTTGCTTGTGGCAAGTGGGGGAAGTGACTCAAAGTGGGTCCAGAGCTGAGCAAGCGGCATTGTTCCCTCTCTGGCCCCTTCCCCATGTACAGTGACACAACACAACTGTCCCACCCTGGTGAATACCTAAGACTCTGCCCCTTACAACGTAACAGGTGTGCCAAGACCAAGAAATATGTCCCAAATCAAAGAACAGATCAAAACTCTAGAATAAAAACTAAATGACAAGGAGATAGCTACCCTATCAGATGCAGAGTTCAATACACTGGTAATCAGGATACTCACAGAAATTATTGCATTACGACCACAAAACACAGGAAGAAGTGAAGACTATACAAAGTGAAATAAAGAAAAATGTACAGGGAACCAACAGTGAAGGGAAGGAAACTGGAACTCAAGTCAGTGATTTGGAGCAGAAGGAAGAAATAAACATTCAACTGGAACAGAAGAAGAAACAAAAATTCAAAAGCGTGAGGGAAGATAGGAACCTCCAGGACAACTTTAAATGTTCCAACATCGGAATTATAGGGGTGCCAGAAGCAGAAGAGGAAGAGCAAGAAATGGAAAACTTATTTGAAAAGATAATGAAGGAATACTTCCCTAATCTGGTGGAGGAAAGAGACATACAAGTCCAGGAAGCTCAGAGAGTCCCATACAACTTGGGCCCAAAGAGGAGCACACCAAGACACATCATAATTAAATTGCCAAAGATTAAAGATAAGGAGAGTCTTAAAAGCAGCAAGAGAAAAGGAGACAGTTTCCTACAATGGAGTTCCCATAAGACTAGCAGCTGATTTCTCAAAAGAAATCTTGTAAGCAAGAAGGGGCTGGCAGAAAGTATTCAAAGTCATGAAAAGGAAGGACCTACACCTAAGATTACTCTGTTAGCTGAGCTATCATTTAGAATGGATGGGCAGATAAAGTGCTTGCCAGATAAGGTCAAGTTAAAGGAGTTCATTTTCACCAAGCCCTTATTATATGAAATATTATCTAAGATCTAAGAAAATATTATCTATTATCTAAGAAAAAGAAAAAGATCAAAACTATGAACAGTAAAATGATAACAAACTCACAACTATCAACAAATGAACCTAAAAAAATGAAAGAATGAAAAACAACAAAAATAAAAACTAAGCACACAACTAGAACAGGAACAGAATCAGAGAAATGGACATCACATGGAGGTTTTTCAGTGAGGAGTGGGAGGGGAGGAATGGGGGGTAAAGGTACAGGGAAGAAGGAGCATAATTGGCAGATGTTAAATAGACAGGGAGAGGTCAAAAATGATATAGGAAATAGAGAGCTCAAAGAACTTATATGTATGACCCAGGAACATGAACTAAGGGGGGGATGCTGGAGTGTTGGGGTGAAGTGTGGAGGGGAGATAAATGGAGAAAAATTGGGAAAACTATAATAGCATAATCAAAATATAATTTTTAAAAGATTAAAAAATGAGATGCTAATTTTCTTTAATGATTTTACTAACAAAGTACAGTATTCATGTTTCCATCGTATTATTTATAAGAGAAAAAGTAAAAAACAATAGTTGCTACAAATAGGGTAATGATCAAATAAATTATAACAAATATATATACTTGGCCCTGACTGGTGTGTCTCGGTTTGGGCATTGTCCCGTGAAGCAAAAGGTTACTGGTTTGACTCGCAGTCAGGGCGCATACCCGTGTTGTGGGTTTGGTCCGTATTCGGGACGCATACAAGAGGCAACTGATGGATATTTGTCTCTAACATTGATGTTTCTCTCCTTCTCTTTTCGCATCCCTTTCCCTCTTTCTAAAAATAAATAAAATCTTAAAAAAAACAAATATATATACTTGTTATGTAGCCATTAAAATTATTCAACAATGTTTTGAAAGAATATTGAAAAAACAGCCCTGGCTGGTGTGGCCCAGGGGATTGAGCACCGGACTGCAAACAAAAGGGTCGCTGGTTGGATTCCCAGTCGGGGCACATGCCTGAGTTGTGAGCTGAGTTGTGCCCTCAGTAGGGGGCATGCGAGAGGCAACCACACATTGATGTTTCTCTCTCTCTCTTTCTCCTTCCCTTCCCCTCTAAAAATAAATAAATAAAATATTTTTTTTAAAAAAAGAATATTGAAAAAACATAGGACAACACTTAGAATGTTATTTTGTATGAAACAAGACATAAAATCATATCTGACATAAGAACTCCATTTTGAAATAATAGATTCTATGTTTTCACATGTGCATTGAAAAGGACAGGAAGAAAGACCATGAAAATATTAACAATGTTTATCCCTAAGAGATAGTGTAACAAATGGCTTATTAAAAGATTTTCCCCTTTGTTTTTTTCTGTTTCAAAAATATGACATGTTAAGTATTTTATAGTAGGGAAATTTTTGGTAACCAAAAAAGATATGTTTACTAAATTTTTTTTAGTGTACCCAAGCAAATTTGACCATTTAAACTAGTGTTGTCTTGGAGTATCTCTTAAGGGTATATGTATGTGTGTGTATGTGTATGTGTCTTAAGGAGAAAGACCTAGGGAAAAAATGCTCCTTTTATAGTTGATAATACTAGTTTGTGCCTAGATGTGAGATAAATGGCAGATTAAATAGCAGTGCTGTTCAAATTAAGGCATAAAATTGTCAGTGACTAACACTGATCAATAATAATCATGGTATCTCACAAAGTATCTCATGGCTCCTTTGAATGTCACTGATGTGACCTGGATTAGTTACAGTTGTGTTAGTTGTTACAGTTGTTTTCCCCAGAGAGCAGCAGCTCCATGCTGTATAACTAGCTAGCGATATGCCAGACTGGTCACTTGGTTGCATTTGTTTTCCATTCACTCAAAGTTGTACTCTATTGCTTAAAAATTGTACTTTAAACAGGTCCAAAGATGTTCTGCCTGCCCCTCTCTTTCAGGTTATCTTTTGCCACATAAAAAAACTCCTTTAAACCTTATTAGCATAAAACAACCATTTTATTATGGTCATGGATTCAATGAGTTAGGCATTCGGATAGGACTCTAGAAATAGTTTGTTTCTGTTCCACAATGTCTGGGGCTGGTTTTCAGCTAGGACGCTTCCTGGATTGCTGTTGGGAGACCTGCATGTGACCTTTCCATGTGGTCTCTTCCACTTGCACTAGTTTGTGCTTCCTTACAGCATGGTGGCTGGGTTTAAGAGCAAGTGTCCCAAGAGGGTAAGGTAAATGTGCATGGCTTTCTCGTGATTTAGCTTTAAAAGTCTGTAGCATCACTCTTGTGCTGCTGTTGGCCCAAGCAAACACAAAGCTCCACCCAGGCTTAAGGAGAAGACATGGACTGCATCACTCAATGGGAGCAGTGTCGAGGTCACATTGTAAGAAGAGCAGGTGGCATGGGAGATATTGTTGTAACCTCTTCTTAGTTACAGTTTGAGCTCAACTTAAAGCTCTTTCTTGCACATTCTACTATTGCTTATTGCTTAGATAGGTCAAGCCCTGTATAGATGTGTTATGAAGAACATCAATTTCATTAACTAATACATTCTAGGACTGTTGCTCTAGTTTTGACGCTTGGTACTTTGTGTGGCTTCTAGCTAATGTTGAAGTGATTGAAGGAGAATGTAAAATGTCAGGTAAGTCCAGTTTCACAAATACAGAAGTTAGACCTTACCATTGCTTGTCAGATTTTTGTTTAGTATGTAACTTGATATTAAGTTGATACCTTTCTCAAGAATACAGTAGTTTTCTTAATTTGATCATTTTTGTTACCATTTCTAGGTAGCTGTCTCATACATATAGGTTGGGATTATTTAGCAGTACCGTCCATATATTTGAAAAGTAGTATGACTGCCTTGGCTGACAAAAGAGAAAGAGGATCGCTGGAGCAATGGAATGAGAGTTACATGATACTAAATTGGAAATTACTTAGTTTCTTTAAATCTCTTTTTCCATTTTTAAAATGGAGGCCAAACATTTTTTTCTTCCTGTGTGACATTCAAATTAATAGGTGTCCATAGTGAAGGGGGTAAGGGAACCATGACTAATGTCACCCCCACTTCAGTGTCAGAATGCCTTTCTCTCTGGAGAGATCAAAAGACTTCTGGGAAATAAAAAGCAGGTCTAACTAAAAAAAAAAAAAAAAGAGCTGACATCTAATTTAGTGAAGTGATTGCTGCTATTTTCACTTGCTTATGTTCTTTAATCTGTTCCTTAATTTATCATGCTTTTATTTTTAAATTTACTGTAAATTCTCTTGCCCTTCCTTTATAAGGTATGTTGTGGTAGAGAAGAGAGTTACTGGCGGGTAGAGATATGCCTGCTGCTACCCAACTGCCTTTTGTCTTCTTAGTTTGAGAATTACAATGAACTTTAAGAGTTGGTACCCAGGAGTGACCTCAAGCCTTGAATAAATGAGACAAGAGTTGACTGAAGAGTTTACTGTTACTTACTCTTAAGAGACCACTGATTTAGGACCTGATGAATACCAAGAAGAATGAATAGAGCTTTTTACTCATTGATGTTGTATCTAGTGCATGGAATATATCTGTGGATTCAGTATAGGTTACCTTTTATTGAGACTTTTGTACCTGGTTCTGGGGTGAGAGTGAGTGAGAACTTAGAGGATTTTGAGAAGTGTTAAAGGATTGGAAAAAAATCTTATAAGGAAAGATAGGCTTTTAAAATATAAAGAAGAGAAAACTGGGAAATTGTTTAAGTATTAATTTGAGTATATGAAGGCTCAAAATCTTTTTGGCAGCTCCTGCTTACCCAAGAGAATTAACTCAATGTAGACTCATGCAAGATTATTGTAAATCCCCTCCTATTTCCCCTCCTTCTGACGTCATCTCTCACCTCTCTTGCGTTCACTCTACAATCCCACTCTGCTAAATTGTTTACAGAGACAATGTGATATGCTCTTTTGTTCCTGTGTCAAGTATGCTGTTCTTTCCCTGAGATGCTCTTCTTCCCTTGTTAGTTTCCACTGAAATACCACTTTTTCTATGAGTACCTGTGTCATGGCTCCTAGCAGTAAATTCTCCTTCCTGTATCTTTTTTTAATATGTTGTACACATATCAACTGTCACATTTATCCCATATAATAATCTAATTATACATCTCTTTCTCCGACTCAACTATGAGCTGAATACCCAGAAGTATCCACAGCACCAAGTATTAAGTAAATGTTTGTTCAGTGAATAAGTGGAAGGAACAGTGACAGGCTATTTTTCATATCTCCTGAGTGTCAACTTAAAAATATTAGCTTAGCCCTGGTCAAGTAGCTAAGTTAGTTAGAGTGTCATCCTGATATGCCAAGGTTGTGGGTTCAATCCCTTGTCGGGGCACATACAAGAATCAACCAATGAATGCATAAATGAATAGAGTAACAAATCAATGTTTCTTTCTCTCTCCCCCCTCCCCCATCTTCTCTCTTTAAAATTAATAAGTAAACATTTTAAAAATGAGCTTAAATATGAAAATTTTGGGTTGCTCTAAGGAGTTTCTTGGTAGTTAAGGTTTGTAAACAGGAAAAAAAGTCTCTCTGAAGGTCTTCAAAGCTGAATTAATTATCATTAGGCAGAGGAAGTTAGTGTCCCTCTCTTTTTCTTGAGTCAGTTACAGAAATAACATTTGACACTTCGGGATTTAAGGCTCCCTGTGTAATCCTTGTCTTCCTATTCTTGAATCTTATGTTGTGATACTGTTCTGTGTTGTTAGGATGTGTGCACACCATATCCTTAGATACACCAGGTTTTCCCGTCTTCTGGGACCTTAGCTCCCAATTCTGCCTTCAATCACACCACTCTACAAAAAAATTCCCTCTTATATAAATCAAGATAGCTTTAAGCTGGAAGAGTAGGAAAACCGTTTCTAAGACCCTAAAAACAACCCTTAGTAATTTTACCTCGTGAATCCTTATATACAGACTCAAGTTATCCTCAAGAAAGATTTGAACTGTAATTTCTCTTAGAAGGCAATTTACAAACACAGATACAATAAAGTTTTTTATTTTCTTAATTTTTGTCAACTGTCATTGCACATTTTAATGAGATCTTGCTGCAAGGATATACTGCCTTTATCTTTTTTAGGGAACATAGTTTAGTGATTCGTTAGTATCTCTGTGTCTGTAGGAGTTCATTAAACCTATTTCAGGTGTTTCCTGAAATTATTTTTTTATAGGAGACAGATTTCATTGCTCTGAATTTATTTTATATTACTTGCTTCCCATTTCTGTTGTCCTATGAAGATTTTCATGTTACATTTTACTAATGTAAATTTTAGATGTGATATTTTGTTCATTGCTTTCCACATGTACTTAAATAACTTTTTTCAGAGTACAGCTCAGAAGTTTGTCAGGTTCAACAGTCTAGCCATTATATAATCAATCCAAAGGAGCCTCCTTGATTATACAATATAAACACAAACTCTAAGAACAATATAATGGCTTTTTTCAAGAAAGAATGTCCTTTTATTATTTTTCGTCATTACTCAATTCCCCCAAACACTTTTTCCCCAAGAAATGCACAAATAGAATTTAAGAGGCTAGTGTATTTCAAACTCATTTGCTTATACTTTACATTAGCATATAATTGTTTTTTAAAATACTTGTAATAAATCACCATTACATTTAATTATGTTCATATAATTGCATAGGTAGCTGAAAGAAATGTTTGCATTTAATGTGCTAAAGTTTAATATCAGTAACTCTAAGAATAAGGAATGACAATCTTGCTACTCACAGTCCTTGGAATTAAGATATTTGTGAGGCATTTTGAACCTATCAGAAGAATGATGCCATATAAATTTAATTATTACTTTGATGTTCTTAAGAAAGAGTGAAATCTGTTTTATAAATAGAAAGTCTGAAAAGAGAATTGGGGTTTTTTTCAATGTAATTAATCTAATCACTTAGCAATCAATGAATTTATAAATGTTTTCAGTTTTTTTTTCAACTTTAAATTATGTAACATAAGAATATGGTTTGCACATAGGTTTTAGACACCTGGAAACTTTTTTATTAGCACCACGCTCTAACCAACTGAGCTAACCAGCCAGCGGTGGAAACTTTTTTAAAAGAAAGATCAGAAATGAATTACAACATTGTTATAAAACAGACCTGAAGTTTTTTGCCTAATATTTAATCTGCAAGCATAGTGAATGACCCATTACAGTCAATTCACATAGGAGCCTGTTCTCACTTGGCAGGATTAAAGTGCAAGTTAGCAGCAAGTCCTGTGAGGTTCTCAGTATCTATCTTCAAAGATTTGCAGGAATATTTGAATACTCTCAAGAATACTGTCTATATGGGAATTTGCAAATACAGTAACTTTTTTCATTGGTCTTTGATAATAAATCCAAATGGCTTATTTGATAGGAACCAAGAGAATGATGCTTCTCTTTTGCAAATTAAACCTTTAACAGGTATTTTGTTGCTATGAAGGGGTGGGACATCAACCTTGTACTTTTGATGTTAATTGGAAAATTATTTATTTAAATGGGACTAGTCTGTCATGTTGATAATCGTAGCAGCTTTAGGTAAGATCACTAGATCTATTCCAAATAATAAAAGAGGCAGTTACTGTTCAATTGGTAAAAAACACTAAATGTCATTTTGGTGATCCCTGATAGATAGAACCTTTTCCCCTGGTTTTTACAAATATATATGTCCTATGTGTGTTTCATCATAAAATGTATATGATGTAAGATTATACTTATATGTTTATGAATAATGACTGTTCTATATAAATGACTAGCCTCTGGGAATGAAACTAAAATTTTTGTTTTTTCTAATTACACATATTTTCAATTCTACTACTAGGAAGAAGTAGGTTAACTTTGCACTTGTAAGTTCAAAAGAACATCACTTATTATAAAAAGAAATCTAAAATTTTGAGTGATATTTTGTCTTATTTAAAGATTTTTATTCTCTGTATGAGCTGAAATATCTACACCCAGAGCACTGAGATGAAAATATATTTCTTATTTTTTACTCCAACACAGTGACAGAAGATTTAATGTACATAATCCGTTTCAGACCAGTAAGACACTTTAAATGTATAGCTGATCTTTTTTATAGTTGCATTTTCTAGAAGAATGCCCGCGTATTTCTATGCTCGGCATAAATGCCTCTATACAAGGCTGTGGTTTTTATTCACTATGATTTAAATAATAGTTTATCTATTATGTCTAAATTTAAGTTGATTTGAAGTCTGCTATCCTAACAATGGC
>PVIA01004379.1:17500-52500 GCA_004024845.1 Tonatia bakeri
CAGAAACACAAAATAATTGCTTTTTTAATTCTAAAATAATTATTTTTATAGAAATATACCTACTAGAAAGTCATGCATACTAGTTTAATGAATGAAAGAAAATGATCACTGATGTAGAATGTAGAATATAAAACTTCATATACATGTTGTTTCTGGGTACTTTAAAAGAAGAGTTCATTTAGCAACATTAAGTTGATCATACTCTCTTATGTTTAGAATTCCTTCTTTGTATGGCATGGTACAAGAGCACTCAGGCAAAACAAATGCTACTGTTAAAAATAATAGTTGCTGTATTTTGGAACAGGGATATGTAAAAACTCTTTAGTATGATATATTCAATTTCATGTATTGAATACTAATGAAATCTAAATTCTTAAAACTTCATTCAGATTTTTTCTGAATTAGTTTTTATATTTTCTACTCATATATTAAAAACTAAATCTTAAACTTAAATTTACTTCTGTTTAATATTTTGCCTATGTATTTTAAGCAAATCCAAAATTCAGTAGTTACTACAAAGATAAATGTAACCCCCAGGGTTGATCAAAGATTTAATCTGACCAGATGGGGCAAACTTGAGAAAGATTTTGACTTTCCACTCTGTTTTGCAACAAGAAAGGCTGAATTTTTTTTTCTTTCTTTCTTTGTTAGAGAAACAGAGATCAGGCCATCCCCAGAGAAATGAGCAGGTGTGGCCATTTATAAGCATGTCTGCTTATATTACAAACCAGCATAAGAAAAGTTTGAAATGGGTTGAAAAGATCTGGTAAACAGTTTTAATGTTTCACCCTAAATCCTATTTATTCAGTCAAGAGCTGATCAAGCTGGCAGTGAAATATCTAGTCTACCCAAACCTTTAAAGACCTTGTAATTTTATTTTTTATTTTCATTCTGTCTTTGGTAGAAACTGAATAGGTGCATTTTGGTAATCCTTGCCTCTGGACAAGAACAGAATTCCTTTTTTTTTTTTTTTTTTTTTTTTTGTCCTTTCTGAATGCCTAATAACAGAGCCTTGCTTCCTGTCTAATGATGAAAGGGTGGCAGTCAAGTTCTTTCCTTTAGTTTACTACAAAATTGAGAAATTTCATGGACTATTTTGAGAACAGAATCCTGTGAAATACTAGCAGTACTAAATAAAGCCCATTTTTAGATAAGTTAAAATGTACTTAGCCCATTTAATAAAAGCACAATTACTAAGACTGTATGGAACCTAAAAGTAAAACAAGTAAGCACAAGTTAGTGTGTTACTAAGGGAGGTAAAGGATATGGAATTATGGGCTTATTGGTAGAGATAGAGTGCTTTGTTTTGTTATAAACACAAATTTACAAAGAGTAAGGATGCAAACTACATTATTTGAAATAGTACATTTTTTAAGTTTTGTTAAAGTTTATTTCACAAAAATGTGTATAGGCATGTTTCTTAAATAGACTTTACACTATATATTTTTCAACTAATTAATACAAATATCTAACATTATAAAAGGCACCCTTGGGTGGGTAATGATCTCAGCAGCTACAATGACAGTTTCTCATGTTCTAATTCACCTTCACAAATCCACGGAATCATTTTTTGGCTAAAGTAATGTTAGTCAGTGACATTTGCGGCATTTATGAAAAGGACCCCCTGTGGCAGCCATTTTTATTTGATTCTTAAGATCCAAAGGCTGCTGAAAGAACAATTGAATAAAGTTAAGGATTGGAGAAGCTGGATTTTCTTGTTCTCTGTGAAATGAAACTCTAGTCTTTTTCTTCCGCTTCCCCTTGAAAGCAAAAGTCTGCTAGGGGGTTGTAGCTGTGTCAAAGCCGCTGGGATGCCACTGCTGATCACTTTAATTACTACGACTAAGGAGGATAAAATTAAAAGTAGCACCATTGAAGCAGTGGAAGAAAGCTTGCCTAGATGTCGGTGAACTGTGAAATATAAAAATTGCATACCAATACATTTTTATGGAAGGGAAACAAGGAATTACATTACTTATTCTTGAAGAGTTTGTCCTTAAATTGTCAAGTTTTACTAGTGTGTCTATCTATGGCAGATTGTAGGCCATCTCAGAATGATAAGGAAAATAGTAACTTGAAGACATCCTGTGAAAGGGCTAAATATTTTTTCAGTTTATGTCCAAAGCAGTTACTTCTCATCTAGCTTCTATATTTGAAATTTTAAATGCATTTATCGAAATACAAGCTCCTTGCACCATAACAGGACTTTTGCCTTGTTCTGAAGATGTTAGCAAAGAGAAGAGTGAAGCTTAAAGGTACCATGTTCAGTACTTTTCTGAAGGCTTACAATTTAAGGTTGGGAACATAAGTTTTAAATGAATATGAACAAGTTAGTTTCTCTTCACCTCTCAGCATTCAGTAGCACAAAGGCGAATTTAATCTGATTTGTATAGCCTAAGTGTAAGCAAAAAACTGGGTTTAAAAAAAATCGCAATAACAGTAGGGCCTCAGAAAAGCTCTGTACACCACTTATATAATAGATAGGACTAGTGCTTTGAAATCAGACAGACACTGATTTTAATTCTTACTGTGCCATTTACAAGATGTCTGACCTTGGGCAGTGTATTTATGTGAGATTCAATTTCTGTCAAATCAGAAAGAAAGTAGTTGACCTTACAGAGTTGTGAGTAGTACATGAGACAACATGCAGAAAACACTGTGAACAGGCATGGAACTAGTATTAACTAAAAAATGTGTTACAGTTTTTAAAAGATGGTCTTGGAGAGGGGGGCCTCCCAAGTACAGCTGCCATCAAACCTTTCAAAGAGTACTTCCATCTTCCAAAATCTAGATTACCCACATAGCGCGATCTAACTCTAAATAATTTTATATAGAAAAAAGTAAATGTCATCAGACCCACTCTCAGAAATAGGAAGCCTGATTACTTCAGTTGTTTACGTGAATTGAGACAAAGCAGGTAAATCAAAGGTATATAGTTTTCTGTGTGTTGAAATTTTCAGCCTTGTTTTTCTTTTTAATATCAGGCTTCATGTTACCTCTGTATCCCAGTGGAGAGATTCCTTTTACTTTTTTCAGCAGACATAGTAAATATGATTTATTTATAGCTATGAGTGTCTGTCTTCTTTTGAATACAGAACGGTCAAAATAGACAGTAATAACTCTTTTCTGTACTTGGATAGGTAGGCAAACCATCGTTGTCAGAAATACTCATTATCTGCTATTCAAAAATTATGAAATAATCATTTTCCTTACCCTCTGGACATTTTATCCCTTTGACATAAACATTATGTGTTTTTTGAGGAAAATATGATTAGATTTTGTTGCTACCTATTCTTTAAATATTACTACAAAAACCAACTTTTAAAAAATGTTTTTGTTTTTTAATTTTTTTATTGTTCAATTACAGTTGTCCCCATTTTCCTCCATTACTCTCCCCTGCCCTACCCACCTCCCTCTCCCACATTCAGTCCCCTATCACGTTGTCCTTGTCCATGGGTCTTTTATACTATTTAATGAAATAGTTTTACTTATAATGAATCTGGAAATTACTATCAAATTAAAATTGGTCATATAATCAATTGCTTTAATTACAGGCTTTTCCTTCTGACTTTAACAGCTAACTTTTATTTTCTCAGTTGGTTCTTTGTCTTAAGGGAAGTTAATGGGTGAGAAAACAAACAATGCAAATATGCCATCCCACTGGAGAGCTCTAGGCCCAAGCAGAATTTCTCTGTGGTGTTAGGACATTAGTAGAAAAGTAAATCAAGGCAATCTGATAGGGAACTAGAATTCTGTCAATCAGGCTCAAGATTTTGTGCTATGTCCATAAACTTTGTTTACTGTAGGGGTTTATGAGTTGTAACCTGCCCTTGCAGTCTGTTAATGAGGCTAAATCTCGCTACTTGAGAATTGAATTACAGCACACCTCTGGGCTAATGGTTGTAAACAGAAAGTCTCATTAGGGCTGCCTTCTAGTTTGTTCATTTGCATTTTTTTCTATTGTATAGAGAACAATGATGAGTAAATAGGTACAAACAAACAATTTACATGGAAATTGATAAAGTGTCCCTAATTAGTATTTAGAGTTGGTTTTATTGATGATTGTCTGCTTTAAATTGCACCCTTGGTCAGTCCTCTGAAACGTTTGCAGGAGTGTGATTGGGGGATGGAGAGGAGGGCATGGGGAAGGTGGTAGCTTGTGAGAAAAAAATTAGGTTCTCATTCCATATTGAGAAAGGGAGGATCATTTGTTTCATTTAACTCAGTTAAGATGACCTAAAGACTGCTTCATCTTAGTCTGAATCACCAAATTCCAACTCTACAAGAAGTTATTATTCATGCAGTGAAATTCACTTAAGCCTAGTTGCCTGAGGCATATCCAGTAATGATTTTTATTAGTACTCTTCACTTTTCTTAAGTTTGAAAAATGATAGTAAAAGCTCAATTTTCTCAGTTGGTCGTGTAATTTGATACCTTTAGGGATCAAATAGTTTGGTGGTTAAGAGCAAGGGCTCTAATCAAGTAGACCTAAGCTGGACTCATGGCTCTGGCATTAGGTCTAGCTATGTGATCTTGGAATTCCAAATCTAAACATGCTCATTGGTAAAAATTGAGTTGTGAGAATTAAATGAAATCATGTATGTAAAGGACTTGTCACATAAAAAATCAGGAAATATCAGAAACCATCACCCAACTCACCATTATTGAGCCTATATTTCCTTTTATTTCTAGTAGATTTTCTAAGTTAAGAAATAATTAATAGTGAGCTGAGGATTTTTTGTATATTATTCTTGCATCTTCAGTCCCACCCTGCCCAGTGCATACTAGTCCTCTAACTACAAATAAGCTTGTGGCTCTAAATACTAAGAAAATTTCCCTTGAATTAGATTTATCTTCTTTTGCCCCTACCAAAGCTACCACCCACCCTCGGAAGCTTACCATCTCATCTCTTTCCATCCTTCCCCCAAGATTCTTTTTTAATTTAAATTATTTTATTGTTGTCTGTATTTTCTCCCCACCCCTCCCCCTCACCCCCTCCAAACCCACTTTCTCCCTTGCTTCCACCCTCCCCCTTGGTTTTATCCCTGTGTGCTTTATAGTAGTTCCTAAAAACCCTTCTCCCCACTGTCCCCTCCCCCTTCCCCTCTGGCTATTGTTAGATTGTTCTTAATTTCAATGACTCTGGTTATGTTTTGTTTGCTTTTTTCTTTTGTTGATTATGTTCCAGTTAAAAGGGAGATCATATGATATTTGTCCCTCACCACCTGGCTTATCGAAAATAACTTTTATTATAAGAGTAGTGCATGTCTACTATAGAAAATGAAAAGAATGGAAGACAAAGAAAGATAACAAAAACCATATTTTCACACCCAAATATCTCTACCGTAACGGTTTTGTGAATATTGTTCTAAGTGTTTTTCTATACATATATATTTGTATGTATATTTATTTTGAGAAAATGGCAAAACAAGGTTATTACCATATAAACTACTTTTTTAGTCAAGTCGTGCTCTTCTCATTTAATACTGTGATTATATTCAGATTTCTCTAATTGGTTCAACAATGTCCTTCACAGCTATTAATGAAACTAAATCTTTATACTTGAGAACTGTGAATTACCGCATCCCTGTGGGCTAATAGTTATAAACAAAAAGTCCCATTAGGACTTCATTCTGATCTGTGCATGATCCAAACCAGATTCAGAATTGTACATTGTATGTGATTAATGGCTTTTGTTGATGGTAATGATTGGTTAGTTGGTTTTGTTGTATCTCTCGTTTAAAAGACCAGGTCAGTTGTCCTGAATATCTTATCTTCTGGATTTGTTTGGTTGCTTCCTTGCTGTAGCATTTATCATGTTTCTCTATCCCCTGAGTTTATGATAAACTGGAAATTATATATAAAAACTTAGTGTATTCCCTTTAAACATTTGGACTAGACTATTCTAGGTGGTGTGCAATTCATGTGTTTCACATGAAAAAACATATAATGATATATGGTTGACCCAATATTTAGTGATGCTATGACTGATCATTAAATTGTTGGCTCCTAATCCACGATCTAGTACAATGGGTTTTCCCCTTGCAAGCAGGAAATAATCTGTGTGGTGTTACTTAAGTGTATGTTCCAATTACTATTGCTGTGAACCAAACTTAGTGATGTAAAAAGTTGTTTTTAGCTTTCGGCTTTCGGCTTGGAGAAGGCGAAGGTGCAACTTTCTTAAGTCTTCCCGAATCCAGGTTCATCCAACACCAGCTGCCTCCACCATGCCGCCAAAGTTCAACCCCAGCGAGATCAAAGTCGTTTACCTGAGGCGCACCAGTGGGGAAGTCGGTGCCATGTATGCCCTGGCCCCCAAGATGGACCCCCTGGGCTTGTCTCCAAAAAAGGTTGGTGACGACATTGCCAAAGCAACCGGTGACTGGAAGGGTCTGAGGATCACAGTGAAACTGACCGTTCAAAACAGACAGGCCCAGATTGAGGTAGTGCCTTCTGCCCCTACCCTGATCATCAAAGCCCTCAAAGAACCACCACGAGACAGAAAGAAGCAAAAAAAAATCAAGCACAGTGGAAATAATCACTTTTGACAAGATCGTCAGCATCACCCGACAGATGCGGCACCAATCTCTGGCTAGAGAATTCTCTGGAACCATTAAAGAGATCCTGGGGACCGCCCAGTCTGTGGGCTGCAATGTCGATGGCCGCCACCCTCACGACATCATAGATGACATCAACAGTGGTGCAGTGGAGTGCCTGCCTAGTTAAGAACTACAAAGTAAAATATTTCAATTAAAGATCACTTAACAATCAAAAAAAGAAGTTGTTTTTATGCTCACAAGTTCTGTAGGTCAGGACTTCAGACAGGGCATGGTGGGGATGCTTGGTCTCTGTTCCATATTGTCTGTGGCTTGAAGCTGGAGAGACTTCCAACAGTTGGGGGTGACTCAAAATGGCTAAAGGCTGAGATCATCTGAAAGCATCTTCATTTACATGTCTGGCACTTGAGCCAGGAAAACGCAAGGCAGAACTCAGTTGGGACTGTGGACTAGAGAACCGGCATATAACAGGATTCTCACAGCATGACAGCTAGGTTCCCAGAGGGTACAAAATGCAAGAATTTCAAGACAACTGGGTAAAAGTAATGTGGCCTTGAAAATCCCCTACAACATTTCTACATTTTGTTGATTATATACAAGTCTCTAAAGCTGGCCAGATTCAAGGGGGAAAGGAGTTAAACTGTGGTTCCTGATGAGTGAGTGGTGAGGTCACATCGGAGAGAGCATGTGAGATGAGAAATTCTGTCCTAGACATCTTTAATAAACACAGGCTGCAACTGTATAATATTAATATCCTGTTCCCCATCAGACATTTACCTAAGAGCTTTAATAGCAATTAATAATCCTTGCCAGAATTTGTCATTGCTTTATGAATGAAAGTTATATTTTTACAGTTTTACCTTTTTTTAAAGATTTTTTATTTATTCATTTTTAGAGAGGGAAGGGAGGGAGAAAGAGAGAGAGAGAAACATCAATGTGCAGTGGCTGGGGGCCATGGTCTGCAACCCAGGCATGTGCCCTGACTGGGAATCGAACCTGTGATGCTTTGGTTCACAGCCTGCACTCAATCCACTGAACTCCGCCAGCCAGGGCAGTTTTACCTTTTTAAAATTATCATTATAGCTGGTACTATTTTGTAAACTAGAACTTTGTGTAATTGACTGGGACTATTTAGTTAGCTACCCTAAATTCAGTTCCCACTGAAAAGACAATTGCTTGATTCTTTTCCTTTAATTTGCTTATTTTCAGGAATTGTTTTAAAAAGTGCCTCAAATGAGTTTATACATCCTTGTAAGAACTTTTTGAAAATGTTTTTTTAATCCTTATCCAAAGATATATTTTTAATGATTTTGAGAGAGAGAAAGAGAGAGGGAATGAATCATCAATCAGCTGTCTCCTGTACATGCCCTACTGGCAACCTGCATAGGTGCCCGGACCAGGGATCAAACCTGCAACCTTTTAGTGTTTGGGACAGTGCTGAACCAACTGAACCACCTAGCTGGGGCCTTATAACTTGTTGTACATCATAATGAATTGATGAATTTTCATTGATTCATTGTGTGATTCCATTGATTCAATTCAATGCAGCCATTGTTGTTTTTGATACTGAAGTTGTTTCTGTGTGTCCAGTGGGAACCTCAAGCTTGTTTATGGATCAGTTTGACACCTCCATTAATCTACCCCCATTAATTTTGACAGCTCTCATTTCTAGCCATTTCAAATTTGTGAAAGAATTGCCTAGGTTTGAACTCTACCAACCTGGTGCCTACCCCAGCACCCAGTAATATTACCTGCCACATTTAATTGCCCTTTTTTAAATGTTCAGATTCATTAATTTCTAACATTTACTGCAGCTGATTACTCCCCTATTCATGAAACCCTCTTCTACTCTGATTGTCAGGATACATCAGTGTCTAGTTCTCCTCCTCTTTCTCTGTCTTTTCCTCTTCTTATCTAACTGTAGATGTTTGCCATGTTTTAGTTAGTAGCCCTTCTTTTTCTCTATAGTACCCCTTCAAGTGCTTTCATATATCCTGGTAACTTCAGCCTTCAGCTCTGTGGTCATAGTTTGACTTGACTTCTAGCATCAATCTCACTTGCCAGCTACTGACGTCTTTACTCTGATGTCCTGCCAGCCTCTCAACCCCAGTCTGAGAGGCTTCTCCTTCCTTTCTTATAGTTCCTCTTAGTTTTCCTATTCTATTTTTCTTTCTATTTCTATTCCTTGTGCCATAGTTCTACTAGTTGCCCAAGTTTAAAACTTCTGAGTCAGCTTTTTTCTTCTCTGCACATCTAATTAGTTACCAAAAATTAGTATAGATACCAATTATACCTGTGCTATATTTCTTGCACTTGTCACTTTTCATTCTCATTGCCACCACCCAAATTCTAGATCTCATCACAACTTCTTGGACTATTGTAGTAGCCTCCCAGTGAGTCTCTTTCCAGTCTCTCTATGCCAGCCTGTCTTATGCACTGTTGTCAGATTAGTCTTTCTTAAACACACCTCTGGTTGGTCACACAAAAAAACCAAACATTTAGTTGGCCCTCACTTTCTTGGAATAAAAACAAAGTACTTCACCCTGTTGGGCAGGGCCTCTGCAGTCTATCTACACAGCTTTGTATCTCTTGCCTTGTCTTTCTGTCATTATTTTTGCCCTGTGCTCAGGAAAACTAGATCATAGACTTTCCCCCAGTATACTTTTCCACCTCAATGTCCTTTGTATTGTTCCTATCTCCTAGTCTCTACTACACTGACCCAACTAACTACCAACTCCCATCTGTACCCATCCCAAGTCCTGCTCATTCTGTAGGCCTGGCTCAAAAACCATGATGCCATGATGCCTTCTGTTTGTTTCTCTGCCAAAATGTTCTTCCTTCTGAACTCTAGCTGCAATTTGATCAGACCTCCTTATTGTGGCTATTTTATCTTCCCCTTTATATTATAAGCTTTTGAGAGAATGAATAATAAATTTTCATGCTTGAAATTTATATAGTAAGTACCAAGTACCATGGTATGTTCTGAGGACCATAGATACAAAGATAAATCAGGTATAGTTCTTGCTTTCAAGTATCTTAGTTCTACTAAGAAGGAGGCACTTATGCACAGTCATAGAGTAACTTGACAAATACTATTTTAAAAAGTAATAACACACACAGAGTGCTCTATTTCACCAATAGGGAGGAGGGAAGAATAGTCAGAGGCAGTTTAGTGGATTTAAAGTGTATCTTGAAGAATGAGTAGGAGTTAAATAAGATGAAGAAAGAACATTCTAGGAAGAGGAAATGACATATTCAAATCTATGAAACTACATAATACAAGCAATTCTGCATGAACAGATGTGAGGTTTAATGAAGGCTGGGAGAGGTTAAGGGAAGGTAATACAGCAAAGTTACATCAGGGCCAGATTATTTCAGGCTTTGTTCTGTCATTATAAAGTCTTATTTCACATACTTTTCATCTTACAAAGCAATTTTACGTTGATTATGTGTGATTCATAATAACCCTTTTTAGTAGACAAAAACTGTTTTAGTTATTCTCTGTAGTTTTTGGTTATTTTAAATATAAAAGACACATTATATCTTACTTTTCTTTTCAGTGTGCATCTGTGGGGGGAGAATAGGAATGAAGATAGTACACCAGTTACCCAATTCTAATAATAAAATTACCGACAACAATAACTTGTATAACTAACATACTATTCCCATTCCCACTTCAGCTCCCTAAACATACCATTTCCTATATTTTATCAACATGGTGTAGCAGCATTTTTTGCCATCAAATATGTCTTTTATCAGTGCTCTATGCCTTTATTAGAAAATAGCAAATTAAATTCTGTTCTTAAAAATAACATATTAATTGAAATTCTGTTTTCAGTATTATGACTTTTTTCTGTCAGCCTGATTATTTTATTAATAATAGTTTCTGCCATTTCCTCAGGAATATATATTGTCAAACATTCTTTAGAGGCTCATTGGCGTTTTTAACAGACATTTTAATACAGTAATTTTGTGAATTTTTTTTAAAAATCTGATTCTAGGATGTCTTTTAAAAATGGTGTGACATCCAACTGATATAGAGCATCCTATTTATAATGTGGGCCAAGCACCATGCTGTAAACCAGTTACTATCATGATGATCAGATTGAAAATGAAATTGCATTTCTGTCAATTACTGAGTTGGCAACTGTTCAATATATCTTAGCAGCAAGATGAAGAGCGACGTCGGCAGCTGAGAGAGAGAGCTCGTCAGCTAATAGCAGAAGCTCGATCTGGAGTGAAGATGTCAGAACTTCCCAGCTATGGTGAAATGGCTACAGAAAAGTTGAAAGAAAGGTCAAAGGCATCTGGAGGTGAGTTAAAAAATCTTGTATCATATTCTACAGACAACCCAGAAATCCACAGTAGACCTTTTGGGACTTATTCTTACTTCAAAATGTTGCATCAAGTACATAAAGTTTCTTTTTATTATTAATTTATTGGGGTGACAAAATTATACAGGTTTCAGGTGCACAATTCCATAATATGTGTTCTAACCTATTGATACGTTGCAAAAAATGTAGAGGAAACATAATAAATCAGTAGATAATTGTCACTATCTTTCAAATCAACTTTTTGGCTTAATTTTTAACAACTCAAGGAGTATTTTCTTAGAATATGATTTAGGAGAAAACTCACACAGACTCAGTCTGCTTATCTTAAGAGGGTCTTCAATATCTTCAGAAATTATTCTAAGCTTTTAATGTTGGGACAAAGACTACATATATTGTGATTAAAGAGAACTTTAATTTGCTCTTCACTGTTCAATTTAGGCATCTTTAACTTGAAACTTTTTATAATAAATTTTTACTTAAGAGGAGTATATTCAAAAGGCCTGTGAGTTTTCTTTTTTAATATTTATTTTTAGAGAGAGGGGAAAGGAGGGAGAAAGAGAGAGAGAGAAATATCGTTGTGTGGTTGCCTCTCGTGCGCCCTCTACTGGAGACCTGGCCTGCAACCCATGCATGTGCCTTGATTGGGAAATGAACCTGTGACCCTTTGGGTCACAGGCTGGTAGTCAATCCACTGAGCCACACCAGCTGGGACAGGGTTTTTAATTTCAAAGTTGTATAACTTACTTATCTACCATGTCATGTCAGGTACTTGTCCTAAATTAGTCTTAGAATGCTAAGATCGCAGTCAAATGAGGACTCAAATAAGACAGAGAACTGAAACAATGGTAAGCTATTTCTAGGTCAATGATAAGTTTTCTTCAAAGCAAATTGAAACATCCTGCTGTTATTTCTAATTGATTCCTTATATTAGAAGTTTACTGCTATAGAGAATTCCACCTAACGCCTATAGCATATAACCTTCCTTTCCATAAATTTGAAAGCTCCTTTCTCAGACAGCCATGTATCTTTCCCTCTGGTCTTCTGAGAAGGTTTACATCTCAGTGAAATCTTTCATCTTACCTTCTTAACTATCATTCAGAATTTTAATTGCAATTTCTACACTCTACTATAGTGTTATAGTAATATCACTAATTGTAGCTATATTTATATAATGATATGATAATTTCCTTCCCTTATAATTTTTTCTTTGATTTTTTAAATATTTTATTTATTTGTTTTTAGAGATGGGGAGGGAAGGAGAAAGAGAGGGAGAGAAACATCAGTGTGTGGTTGCCACTCACACACCCCTCACTGGGGACCTGGCCTACAACCCAGACATGCACTCTTGATTGGGAATCAAACCAGCAACCCTTTGGTTCACAGGCCAACACTCTATCCACTGAGCCACACCAGCCAGGGCATCCTTCCTTTATTCATAGCAAGATGTTTCTTTGATGTTATAAAAATTCCAGATATTCTAAGTGTCTTAAAATTTTTTTGCCTCCTTGTATCTCAGGATGATGGGAAAAAAAACCCCAAAACCTCATATTCTTGACCCTCCAGATATACTGTCCTGAAACTACTAAGCCTACCTACCTGCGGTATCATAGACCTACAGGAGAATAGTAATACAGTATAGAGAGGCATCCAGTGTCTCTTTTTATTTTTTTTCCCAAGTGGTGAGCATGTAACAATGCTAAATGAATTGTAAACTCTGGGAAGGCTAAGAATTAATTATTTTGATTGATGGTATGGGATGGGTCAGCTATGTAATTGGTCTCATTCAACCCTAGTTGAGGCTAAATCAGGATGTGACTAAGTAGAGAGACTTTATCATTGTTACAACTCCCAGAATTGCTATCTTCCCTCCTTGGTAGCTAGGGAAAATGAAGGCCATATTTTGGCATCATTCAACAGTCAACAAAATAAATAAAGAACAAGTGAGGATTGGATCTGCAGAGCTAGCAAAGAGGTAAAGACCAGAACAGTGAGAGCCAGGTAAAATAAAGATGGGACAGGGTTGAACTGGTGACTTTTAAGAACCTGCTGACCAGTCTAGATTCTGTTCTCTAAGAGCACAGTGACCAGGGTCCATTTCTCCCATGGGACACATCATACAATGGATGTTGGAAGCAGCCACATATCATATGGCAGGCTCTTAATCAGGTTAACAACCTACAAATGGAGCAGGCCTATTACCTGCCCTGAGGGGTAGATATTGGCTTGTCTCCACAAAGGCATATGACTCAGACTAGGTTTGCTCTGGCCTCAAGGTCTAAGCTGAAGTTACTAGGGCTGAGAATTGGGGAAATAGACCTTTAGGATAAAAGGGAGGGTAAAATTCCTGCCTGAAATACAACCATTCTTATAGATGCTTTTATCCATTAGCAGTGCCAGCCGCAATGCTGGAACAGGATTTGGCAAACTTCCTGAAAAGGGCCAGAGTAAATACTTCAGGCTTTGTAGGCCATATGGTCTCTGTCTTAATTATTCAGCTATGCCCTTATAGCCTGAAAGCAGCCTTGAACAATATGTAAATTAGTGGGCGTGCCTGTTATTTACCCCCAAGAAAGTGGTGGGCTGGATTTTGCCCATGCACTCTAGTTTGCTGATTCTTGCGTAGCAAATTAAAAATTCACTTGGGGTCACAAAAGTCTAATTCCTAAATGAAAATGAGCCTGTGAGGTTGATAATCCAGGGGAAAGAATTAACAAATTAGTGTTCACTTTTCAGTGTCTAGTGGGGGTCTTCAAATCTGATTAAGGAATAGTGTGAAAAGAGGAGAGAGAAATAAGTACAGACCAACCTAAGTGGAGAATGAGGGTAGGAAAACAGACCAGCCTAAATGGAGGATTTTGGAAGCAATGGTTCAGAGTGAA
Organism: Tonatia bakeri; assembly: GCA_004024845.1. NCBI lineage: Eukaryota > Metazoa > Chordata > Mammalia > Chiroptera > Phyllostomidae > Tonatia > Tonatia bakeri. The sequence continues at coordinate 31,271 of PVIA01004379.1, forward strand.
AAGGATGGAGTAGTTTACTCAAGAGCTGAAATAACAATGTGAAAGCATAGCCTGGGGAATGCATTGAACATGATTGTTACTCAGACTCATTGCCTGCACCATTCTCAAGCAGCAACCAGGCTCAGTGAAGAAAGGAAACTTAAGTTTAAAGTGAGGTGTCTTCACCTTCATGACATCCACAGAAAATATATGTGGGGTATTTTAGGTCAGTATAGCCATGGATTCAAGCAACTCACTTGCATCCAATTGCAACCAGAAATAGCCTTTTGAAATTACAGAATCACACCAGCCTAAGGAGCTACAGTCTGGCTTTTGCTTGTTCTCCTTTTGACAATTTTAGGACTTAATGAGAGAATTGGGTGATATTGTAGTATACTACACATTTTTTTCAACTTCTGCATCATTTTGTAATTGCAGACTTATACCAGCCTCATTTTAAAATTCTCACTCTGTGTAACAAACTGGTGGGTTTATATATTGATCTTTCTTGGCAAGGTATAGCTGTTTGGTGACAAAATTTGGTATTTTCATTTTTAGTCGAATGGTATTGTGGTCAGACTATGGCCTGAATTTCTGCTTTAAGAGTTAATATTTCTATTTTGCCCAAATAAATTTTACATTTTTGTTAATAGTCCAAGTACACTTGCAAAGAGGTGTCTATCTTGTAAGATGATATTATATCATATATTTATTATAGACTTCATGGCATATTATATATGATATGTATTGTATGTTTTATGTATATGTTTGTATTTATTCTGTAGATTATCACTTTGATTTGTGTTAGGTTAGGTTCATTTAACTTTTTTTTAATTGTATTTTTTCCATTACCATTTGTTCCCTTTATACCTCCTTACCCCCACAATCACCATCCTATTGTCCATGTCCATGAGTCATTTGACTTTTAAACTGACATTTTTGCCTCTCTTTGATTTAGATAGTGTATTGTTTTTGTATTTCAAATGAGTGAAGAAAATGTTTTTTGTTTTGTTTTGTTTTGTTTTGTCCATGAGAATGTTTGTGTGCCTGCATTATCCTTATTTTGGTTATGGCAAATAGTTTTATCTAAATTTGTTGAACCAAAATAAAATCTTATAGGCCTTCAGTGATTTTTATGTTGAGCTTCTATAAATAATATATTTGTATTGTGTTTTTTATCTTTCTTATTTCTGTAGGATAACTTTAAAAGTTATGAATTTTATAGGGACTGGAGAATTTAGAAATCATGATATAAATGAGAAATTTTTTTCTGAATGTTTTTTGAATATTTTTTCTGAATATGTTTTTAATGACACCTGTTTCTTTTTTAAAAGTACAGATATTCCTTTTATTGCTGCCACCGGATATCCTTGTTTCTCATTCATTGTATTTATAAACAATAAGTGTTACAAGACTGTCCTAATGGCTGTGCGATTAATCACACCACTGGAATCCTCATTTTGCTTATATCACTGTGCAGTGTCAACTGGAGTACATTGTTTCATTTGAGTGCATATCCAGTCTTCTTTTGCCTTGTCCTGCATACATTGTACATGCCATACTTGCAAATCAGCTTCTGTTGTGCAGTAGACCTCTAATTTGCTTTCTGCTACACTCACCTACTGAGTTTTCTAGTGGTTAGCCATAAAGATAGATACAAGATATCAATATACATAGAAGTATGGGTATAGATACATTTTATACACATATATAAAATATATAGTATCTTAAACACACACAGATACACATGCATTTTAATTCTGCTAGAATGCACTTACAGTATTTCCACAGGTGTTAAGAAATGTGTAACACTAACTGTTGAAAAGAATTCAAGGGTCATTATAAAACTCAAATCAGTGAATGGAAAGAAAATGGAAATCCATTCTTAAGAAGACCTGAGCTGTATAGGAGATCAATTTTTACTCTTGCCCTCCCAAATAGTAATCCTTTTATCTAAGGTTAGCAATACATATATAAACATTGAGTAACCCACTCAGTATTACTGGTGAGTGGTAGGGTAGAGAGAGATTTCATTTTGCTGGGAAAGAAAATGAATGGTATCTGTTTAACATCAAACAGGAGCCTGGCATTGTATAAGTGGGTAATGAAAGGAAGTGCAATTTTCTACATATTTCCAGAGCCTACAAATACCCATATCTGACCACATTTCCAGATTTAACTATTTCTTTTCAGAACAATACTATCTTTCTCGTTGTTCATGTTGGAGAGTCAGTATTGATATGTGCCTTACCCTCAGTATCCCTCCCCCAACCACCTACTACTGTTCACTCAGTTTTCAAATCATGTCATACCCACTTCCTAATTTTTTTGTCCTAGGTTAGGTTCTCCACACTGCTTGCCTGGAGGTTATAACAGTCTCCAACCTGGATTTCCTGCCTCCAGTCTTTCTGTATTCCAGTCCAACATGTAGATTGGCAATCCTGCATGAAGGATGATGTCACATGGATAATGCACCCATGCACAGTTTCTAGAGCACTTTTCCTTTCACATAAAAAGGCATATCAGATTGTAAGCAAGAGTGATATTATAGAAATAGTATTGAAGCTATATAAGCTTCAGTGCTTTTAATTGTTTTATACACAATTCTTTGAACATGATCTTTCCTGCTGCCTGTAATGCCCTCCTCTCAACTTGTACCTTTTATATATATATTTTTAAGATACAAGTCATACCATTTATTATCCACACCAGCAGAAATTTTGGTTGCATTAAACACAGTTCAAGAAGTATTAATTTTTAAAAACTTTCTTCTCATGTGTTTCACATTTTTAAAACCCTGTACATTTCTTAAGATCCAATTTAAAAGTTAGTGCTTACACAAAACAATTCCTGGTACTATTCACAATGAATAATCTTTTCGTGTTTTGAATTTACTCTGTACCTAATTTTTACTCCATAACACTTGTCCTACATAGTGTTATAGTCACTTGAATATGTACCTTTAAGGTTGAATACAACTTGATATCTCCTCAGCATCTAGCAGTGTATTGTAAATTGCAGGTGCATTATACAGAAATTTCTTGCATAAATGAATGAATGTTGAATTGTATACTTTTATTCCAGATTAATTATGGTCACCAATAACAAATAGAGACTGGTTGGTAGCAACAAAATACTGCACTCTAAAAACTATTAATAGTAAACTATTTCTGACAATAATATGAGGAATTATTTTGAACAGTTATTTAGCTTTCAGAAAATATTTATTCATTTATATTTACTACAAAATTTAGAGGAGAAATTTTGAGGATAAGGAAGATGATGATGACTTTTATGAAAGTAGTCAAATAGTTGTGCTAAGCACAGTTGATTAGAAAAGATCCCTCAACTGATTGTACTTAAGTAATGTAGTCAGGTATAATGACTTAGTGTCTTAAAAGCATTTAGCAATGTTTTTCCCCTGGGGACATTGCTCAATCTTTTTTTTTTCTTTGTTGTGTTCTTCTGAATAGCTTACACAGTATATGGGAAGTCTTCAGTAAATGCAAACTGTTATTATTACTTTTAATACTCACAGTAAGTATTTATTTGGGAAGTCCAAAATTAAACATAAAAGTATATAAGGAAAAGAACAGATACTGAGAATTAAGCCAAAGCTATAGAATTTTGGAATCTCTCTGTTGTAATGATCTTTGGACTACCTCATTATTAATATAAGTTGCCCAGTTAAAAAATTAGCTGTAGAGTAGTAGGGTTATTCTTCAACTCCTAGGGTTGGAGACATGTTTCTCCAAAAGGTTCCACTGCCTGTCGCTAGCAGGATTTAAAATTAACCTCTAATATGCAAATCAAAATTTAGTTATACATTTTTTTAAAATTTTTATTTATTTTTAGAGAGGGAAAGGGAGGGAGTAAGAGAGGGAGAGCAACATCAGTGTGTGGTCACCTCCCAAGTGTCCCCGCTGGGGACCTGGCCTGCAACTCAGGCCTGAGATGAGCCCTGACCAAGAATCCAACCAGCGATCCCCTAGTTCGAAGACCAGCACTCAGTCCACTGAGCCACACCAGCCAGGGCTAGCTATACATTTTTAACTGTATACCTAATCAAAATTACTTAACTGATTTATCACTAGAATTTAGAAGGGAAAAAATATATATAACATGTATCTATATGTAAAAAAAAAAGACAATTAATTGTGACCTAAAACATTTTACTAAGTGTACACAAAATCATGTAATACTTTCTCATTCTCATGTATTTAATTTGGAATAATAACAGTTTTTCCCAACATTAATTCTTCCAAGATGTACTGTTTTGTTTCTGAACTTTCTTGTGTGTAAACATACTGCTTATTCTAGTCTCAGTCTTGCCTTTTATCTGTAATGCTTTTGTGATAATACTTCGTTAATAGCACAAAAGTATTCTTCATACAAATGATTTAAATGTAGTTACAAGTTTTTAAAGAATTTTGTTTCTTTATATATTTATATCTAATAAAGGATAAAAATATGAAATATAGAAATATTGTTTGACTTTGTTACCAATGCAACTTTGTTTTTGTATGCTGTTATTAGAGAGCAATAGTAGAGTACTTTTTAAAGTAGAGGAAATCAGTGAGCTCAGTGATTGAGAGACAAGTTATCAAAACCATTGCATCTTCTTTGATGTGACAATTCATCTTTGACATATGAATGTAAAATGTAAATGTTAATCCAATAGTGAAAGAGTGACTTAAAACTGATTTTTTTAACTTGCTGATCTGTGTCAGATTTGAATTTGAATAAATCACTAAAATACTGGTTTTTCTTCTTTCTTGTTTCGGACAAACAGTATAAAACAGAAATGATATACAATATACTAACATTATTGCTACATGTTCCTACAGATGAAAATGATAATATTGAGATAGATACTAACGAGGAGATTCCTGAAGGCTTTGTTGTAGGAGGTGGAGATGAACTTACTAACTTAGAAAATGACCTTGATACTCCCGGTAATTTCAAATTATAAACATTTTGTGTCCTGCTGCATGGTAAACTTTATCATTATATTTTCATTAATATCTCATTAATAGTGATAGTAAATTCTTTTTGTAGTTTTATTACACTTATGTCCTCATAAACCATTAGCTAAATCCACCTTTCATTAATTTTGTTTTATTTTGTTTCAGATTTAGTTAAAATTAGCAATAAAATTGGAATAGCAAATTGTAGTTTGTGTTCTCTTATTACTAAGACTCACTTTTATATTTTATGTATATGATAACAATTTGTAGGAATTCAATAATTGGTTCCCTTCTTAACCTAAATATTTTGGTGTAATGTTGTACGGTACAGGTGTAGTACCTATGGAATAATTCAAATGTAAATCAAATTTTCTGACTTGGTTTAGAGTTGAGTGTCTTAGTTGTAATATTATTTTGCAAATTTTTTGCTTTAAATATTACTACTAACTTAATTTATACATAGTAACTAATTTTAAGACACTTCAAAACTGCTTATATAGACTGCTATTAAATTAATCACATATCTTATAGCAATAAATATACCAATAGTCACATTGGTAATTGACCTTCTAAGTTATTTTTTTAATATAAAGATGCTTGCTTGTGATTTAATAGATGAGTGTTCCACATGCATTTCCTTTATAAGTCAGCAACAGGTAGCAGTACAAAGCTTTGTATACCAGAGGGGTTCCATAAATGCGTTTTGAATTGATTTCTCATAGCAATAAAAATATCTTGAGTGATTTTTCTAGATTTAAAGTTAAGGAACTGAAGTCCTTAAAATTTCTCTTTTCCTATAAAGAGCTAAAGGAAGTGAGAGCAGGTCTCTTCCTAGCACTGACATGCCCCTAAAATACTAACCCATTTTCTTTCTTCCTGTGTTTGAAATCATGCTGTTTTTTTCTCCAAGAAACAATCAATCAGGGTCTTCTTAACTGTAGGGAGTACCCAGTAAAACCCATACCCTTCATTCAATAGCTCCTTCATGGTCTCCTATTAAATTATCTAGAGGTCATGTGTTTATAATTATGCAAGTCCAGGAAAATGCTGATATTTAAGGAAAACTTTTAAATGTCTAACCCAAAATTAGGACTATCTTTTATTTCTTTATATTTAAAATATTGTAGAACTTGGGTCAATTTGATTTTTCTTTCTGAAAAAGATTTTTCACGTTGTTTACCCACTCTCTCACCGTACCCACCACCACCAGCTTTATCAAGAAACCAGTAATGTCCCTTTACTGCTGAGGACACCCATGAGTACGGAATTGAAATGTTAACTTGCTATTTATGGAAGTATAAAATCAATGACAATAAGTAATGCATATTTCCTCATTTTACAATAGATTATGAAGGCAGGAAAAATTAGCTATTTCTTAGGAAACATGAGGAGAATTTTCTACTTTTAGTTACAGAAATTTTGTGGGATACTTTGAGGTTTGGTTAATGTTAGGCCCAATAGGTTTGACTTTTGTCCTTTTTAAAAACTCTCTTCCTACTTTTACGTATGCCAAAAAAAGAAAACCCATCTCAGTATTACTGTTTTTGAAGTTAAGTAATGTATTGTTTATAGCTTTTAAAAATGCCAATAAATGTTGCCATGTGCATAAGACAGAGTTTCCAGATTAGGCTGTGGTTTATTTCATAGCAATAAGGAATAGGAATGCAAACTGGAATCTGGAAGCATGTAGCAAACATTATGATTTTTATCTTTGCTTTATTTTCCCAAAAATTCTTTTTTTAATATGTATATAAAAGTCATAGTGTTTTAATAATAAATTGTTTAATCTTTATCTTGATTTGACCATAGTTCATCAGATATTGTTTAAAAGAGAAGCCTGGTAATATAAACTGACCAATTTGCATGAAAGTGATGATAATAGCATTTATTAAGAGTCTTATAATTAGAAAACTTATTAATCTTTATGAAAAATATCATTCACTAAATGGTTGACATATCTTTCATAACCATTTTATTAAAGGGTTACTTTGAGTGAATTTGTTTAAGTAGAATTATTTGTTTCCATTTGTTTCTGAACTATTTTATTAAAATTAATGTACTCCCTAAAAATAATTTGAAATTATTTATTTTAAATTTCTATTCTTGTTTAATACATTCCAAAATCTTATTATTTTGATTGAATTTCTGCCTGCTAATTAGAAGGTATATATGAACATGTACCCTGTTCAATGCTGGGTATACAGGTACACAGATAAACATTGGATTCTATCAGTGACTATCTGAGATCGTGTTAAGAGCTATTTTAATATAGTATTGTACGTATAAATTTAATATACTAGAAGAGTTGAAACTCATAAAATATAATTTAGAATCAAATTTATCACCTTTTAAAAATATCTACTTTATAATAGTTTGTTTTATTATATATAACCTATATATTTATTCATATAAATATATACATCAAATACAGGCTTAGGTTTTCAGGTAAGCATAGCTACTATTAACTTTTACATAAATGAATGGTGTTTAGGTATATTGACTACATTCTTTAAAGGGACTGATTTTGGTGAAAAATACACACACATATATATATGTTTATACATACACTAACATATATGCTAAAAGACTAAATGTTAATTGTTCCCACCCCAATAAAGAAATGATACTTATGTGACGTGATAGAAGTGCTGACTAATGCTGCAGTGTTAATCTTACCGCAATATAAAAATGTATCAAATCAACACATTGTACACCTTAAACTTACACAATGGTGTGTCAGTTATAACTCAAAAAATAATGTAGTCAGCATACCTAATGACTAAATCACTACTCAGTTATACTGTAGTTATGTTATACATATTTATATATGTAAACAGTTCTGCATATATCTGAACTGACGTGTTACTATGCAACCCTAATGCCCTTTTATTTTTATAATACAGTAATATTTATATGATGTCCTCTAAATTGATAGCCTATACACCTAAGTGCATCTCACTTGGTTATTCATAGTATTTGCATATTTAACAGAGCAAAACACAAAGTTGGTGGACTTGAAGCTGAAGAAGCTCCTGGAAGGTCAGCCACAGGTGTCAAATTCACTCACCGGTGCTTCTCAGAAAGCTGTAACTCAGAGCTCAGAGCAAGACATTAAGGTAAATCTTGTTTTAAATACTGACTTGGTATCTGTGTATTCTAATTTCCACTAGCATTTCATAATCCTAAAATCTATTTTTTACCAAATTCTTTACCTTAAGATTAAAATATAAAACTTTTTATTAAATAGCCAATAAATTAAATATCAATATGTAATCAGTATTCATCTACTTTTTTCAGAGAAACTACTTTAACTTGATATGTTGGTAAATGAAGAAACTGTTCTTGACTTCTATAGGTACTTATATTTTTCTAAGAAGAATATTGCTAAGAGAATTCTAGCATATTTTTCTATCATCCTCAGCCTTCTACCTGTTTAGATGAACTAAAACTAATGTTAATTAATGCCTGAAGATGGTATGTGATAGAATATAATTTTTTTCTGAACTTGCATGTGTTTTGTGGCCATATAAATCTTACCTTTTTTAAGATTTTAGCCAAAATGCCACATTATTGTAATTATACTTACTATTATTATTATGACTACTTTTATTATCCCCATTCACACCTTTCCCCCTTTTCCTTGCACTATGCCATTAGTATTTTTCTAGCTTTAGGGTACTCCTAGTCATGTACAACTTTTTACCCACCTGCAGGCTGTGGGGACTGCCCTGCTGACTGAAAGGATTTCCTTCCCCTGACACAGAGGTGCTTTGAAGTCCCAAAACAATGACTTTCATTGCTTTTTCCTTATACTGTCGGTTTCTATAAATTGGTGATGAAAGTGTGTAGCAGCACCAGAGGACTTTTGGTCTCTATCTTTGAACAAAAGGAAGCCTGGATCAGGTCTTATTTTTTGCGTTCAATTTAGCTTTCTGCAGTGGGTTCAGTGCAGAATGAAGCTGGCCTAAGAATAATACAATGGATTGAAAAGGCTAACTGAATTAGTGGGTTTAGAGGAATACATTTGTAAAGTGGCTGAAGTCCCTAGTCATAAAAAGTTTTAAGATAGGATTTGCTGGCTAATCACACTGATATTTTAGCATGTTGTCAGGCCTCAAAAATGTAGCCATGTTTGTTTATTTTGGTAAAGACTTGAGTTTTAGACTTTTGGGCAGTTAATATGGTACCAATAGAATACATATTTTTCTTTTTTTTCCTTTTTATTGAATGTTTTGGGGTGACATTGGTTAATAAAATTATACAGGTTTCAGGAACACGATTCCACAGCACATCATCTGTACATTGCATTATGTGTTCACCAGCCCAAGTCAGGTCTCCATCCATCACCATTTATACCCTCCTCCACCTCCCCCAAGCCCCCTCCGTCCAGCAGTCACCACACTGTTGTCTGTGTCCGTGAGTTTTTTTCTGTTTTTCTTTTGCTGAATCCCTCCACACTTTTTTTAAACAAATGAAAGCCAACATAGTTTCTGTTCTAGCTACATAGCATATTATAAGCATGATTCTAATAAATATGTAACTTTAAAAATAGAGGTAGATTCATTCTTCAGGTTTAATTATTTAAGTAGATTAAATTGGTTTTGTTTTCCAAAAAGCTCTTGTGTAGTAATTTTTAAAGTTATTCCAACAAGAGGTGTGCTTTAAACAGCTTGTCTTTGTATGAATCTCTTTAGTTAAGATTTTTTAAATGGTGCTTGTAAAGAACTTATAGGGTCCATCTGTTCTCTTGAAGCTTTCAGCATTGATTTGTTTTTTTTTTTTAATAAAATGCAGTTTACACATTTATAAATGAGGCATTCTGTGTTTGTGGAAAAGGATAAACTGTTACCTTCCCTTGAGGATTCTGTATCCCAGGCCTCCTTGAGGCTAGAGAATAGGCCATTGGAGGACTCCCTCATTACCGATTGTCTCAATGCAGAGGAAGGGCAAAGTCTTGGTAGCTTTTGATAACCAGTTTCAGCATTCAGCAGGCTTAGCTATTAGTCATGCATCTTAGCCTTTCCCTATTTACTTTCAAAACACTTAATAAAAATAATAAAAGATTAGGTATAAAATGAAATATTTGTTTGGTACACAGCACCTCGGTATCTGCAGCTTCCACACACTGCAGTGGTTCAGTCTTCTGGGATATTTCTTGTTGATAGAACCATTTGAATTTGTTACCAGTATTAACATAGGAAGCTCTAGAAAAGATAATTGTAGTTTCCTTAGCTATAAAGGGCTTACTTACAAATCTGGCTTTGGAAAGTTATAGCTGACAAAACGCAGTTCAGTGGGGTAGTATTATAATCCTACCTTTTAGCCTTCATCCTGCATTAGTGGTTTATCTGAATGGGCATAAAATTAGAAACTAGTTCTTCTTGTCGTACAAGTCTGTGGGGCTGTACAAACTGATGGGGCAGAATGGCAGGGAGAATAGACATGGCTTTAAAATGATATATATCATTTAGAGAAAACGCAGGGGTTCACAGTGCCACGTTTAATCAAAGTTAGCCAGGGTGATCCTCCATTTAAACCGTGTCTCCCAAAGTTTTTGGCTACAGGTAACAGAACTTGCAGCTGAGCTATTTAGACCTCTTTAACATCCTTTTTCTTTCAGAAAGTTTCTAAATTGACATTTTCTTAAATCAGTAAAAATTGTTTTACTAACTTGCAATTTCATGTTTATAATACCAGGACTCTTTTACCATGTTTGTTTTACTTTTAGAATGGCACAGAAGATCTCCGGACTGAGCGATTACAGAAAGCAACAGAACGATTTAGAAATCCTGTTGTGTTCAGCAAGGAGTCTACAGTCAGAAAAACTCAACTTCAGTCTTTCAGTCAATATGTTGAGAATAGACCAGGTAGGTACATTTTTAAAAATGTCTTCCCATCTTATGGTTTAATGTATACACACACACACACACACACACACACACGAAGCTGATAATGTAAATTCACATTTCAATACACAAATATCAAGCTTTATAATAATTTTACATGTCTTTCTTTTTTTTTTAAGAGATTAAAAGGCAGAGATCAATACAGGAAGATACAAAGAAAGGAAATGAGGAGAAGGCAGCGATAACTGAAACTCAGAGGAAGCCATCAGAAGATGAAGTGCTTAATGTATATTAATTTTTTGTGTGGTTTCATGATTGCTGATAATTCCAAACTGTATGTGGAAATAGTGCCTTTATTTGTTAAAATGAGATGTTAGGTTTTTTTAAGATGTCAATCTCCAGTGCATTCAAAGCAGAGTGAGAGGGGTGCACTGTTGAATTAGTCTGCAGTGTGGTGATAATTGTCAGATAAAAAAAATGAATTTTTCAGAGTTCCACAGCCCCAGCTTCCTTGAGACATTTCCATCAGGGCACTTCCCATAAAGAGATTCCAGTATTGATCTACCGGGAGGATTTTAATTATTACAATAGCAGATACCGCAGACCTGCAGTTAGAGGGAAAAGTCACATGAGACCTGCTAGAATTTCTCAGCCAACCCATTTTGTTGGCTTGGGTTAATGGGTGTTCAACCTTTCCATTATCCAGATCAGCCGTGAATTACTAGCTGAATGATGTTTGCATTAATATAATATATATGGTAATTTCTTCACTTAATTAACGGGGAGGTTCAGCTCAGTAGGGGTATGGGCTGATCATGTGTAAAATTGATTTGTGAGGGAAATATTTGATAGACCGCAGGGAGAAAGCTGCTTTTGATGGACAGCTGCGGGACAGAAGCAGGAAGAACAAGTTTTAACTTGAATTTTTGTCTGGAGGCATAGCTCTTTTTAATGATGCTACTTTTTTAATTATCTATCATTTGCGTAAATATTTTCATTGTTTTTACTGTTAAAATAGTCTTTGTTGGATTTTAAAATACTTGTAAGGGCATCCAAAGTTACAAACCACATTTTAGGGCCCTAAAAAACTTTCCATTTTTAAGCTATTGTACTGGATCCCCAGTACATAGAACAGCTTACTGAAATATCCTAATGAAATATTTGGTATAATTTTTAAGTTACAGAATACGTGAGGATACCTTATATTCATACTAAACAAATCTGATCATAAATTTTGTTACTGGTTTTTATCTGAATCAGTAAAAGCAATGAAGTTTTATATGCTGCTTATCACTTCTTTCTTATATCTTTGTTACTTAATGTTGTCCTTGCAAACTACTGTGTTTGTTTTGGCCCTATGAATGGAATGAGAAAAGTTCTTTTTGAAAATGCTCTGCTGTCTTGCTGATAGGTACAAAAACAGTTCACCAGGTTATTTCAGACTTTAAACTTAACTATTAGCATTTCTTCTATTGTTACAACTCTTGTTCTATTTTATATTAAGATAGAATAATATCTATTTTATGACTCTTTTAAAAAATACAATGATTTATTTAATCATACTATCCTGAGAAATTGTCAGTTTTAAAATTTCTTAAAACATTTCAACTTCAAGTTTGTCAGTTACCATTATCAATTTGGCAATAAGCTCATATAAATTGAGTTAACCTGTGAGTACAAATTATTTACTAGTTGTAAAGATACTTAAGTTATATGTGTGACTGGACATGTTTATTGAGCACGAGTATTCTAAAATATGCTCATATTTGTTGGTTTTTTTCTTGTTTAACGAGCATCAAAAGATAATTCCTCATGACTTTTTAGAGGTTAATATGCTTCTTGGGTAGGGAAGGGATTTGACAGCAGAGATTTGCTCACATTTACTTGTTTGAATAAATAATGTTGTAAGTGCTGCTGGTGGTGATGGTGGTGAGAGTAATCACTTAAGCAGTTCTTCAATATTTCTCAGCTACCTAGGAAATGTAGCCCTAGAAATGTCACAAGGCAAACAGACATTCCAAAGGGAGCTATAATTAATCCATTTGTAACTCTACCATAGATAATAACCCTGCCCCCTAATGATTTAAATTTGTAATATGAAAATAAGAATTAAGACTTTACTGGTACTTTTAATAGAACTGCAACTTCAAATAAAACTTCTAAGGATTTTTTTTTAATGGATGGTTGTAAAAAGTAAAATTTCAAGTTGAGATCCAAATTTGGTTGCATGGAAAATTAACCAAATTAGTGTAGTAAGTTGTATTAGATCTTTCATAGCAAAGTTTGAAACCACCTGTCAAGTTAGATTTCACAGCTAAAATATTTAGTTATACATCAATAGAATTACATGTTAAAGTACAGGAGCCAGGTAGAGGGAAGACTGAAGATATTAGAAACCTTTCTTATCATTTTTAAAAGCATTTAAATAGTATAGCCACTATGAAAACAAGGGCTATACTATTTTATACTCTTTAATTTTATATTTTTTGTAAGAAAAAATCTGTCTGATTTTTTAGTATAGATACTTTAAGAAATAATTCTTTAGTAAAACTCTATTTTGTATATTACAGTTTTGAATTAAAGGTAACATCGCTATTTGTTTTGACAGTTACCAAGGGGAAACTGTCTTCTGTTCTCGTCCATGCTTATATAACTCTGCCTCAACTGTACAGAGAATTTTTCCTAACTTAGTGTTAACTTTTAAAATCTGTAAAATACGGGTGTTAAAGTATAGATATGTTACTAAACTGTTGAGAGTTTCTCTGTTCACAAAAGTTTTGCTATTTATAATACATATGAAAATTCTTTGAATCACAGGGAGTTGCTTTTTGGTACTAAGGGTGATACTAAGGGTATATTTGGTTCTCTAGTTAAGTGCTTTACTAAGTGTTTGTAGAAAGGAAAAATGCAACTTACAAGTGATTTTTTTTCCTTCCTGTTTGTTCTCGTTAACAGAAAGGGTTCAAAGACACCAGTCAGTATGTTGTAGGAGAATTGGCAGCACTAGAGAATGAGCAAAAGCAAATTGACACCCGTGCCGCGCTGGTGGAGAAGCGCCTTCGCTATCTCATGGACACAGGTACGGTGCCCAATTACACTGTAAACAGTTTTGGCAAATTGAGCGTTCACAAACTCTTATAGAGTTTTGGAAGTGTGAATCTTTGAAGCCTGAATGTTCAGCAGAACTGCCTTGAAAATAAAAAGGCTGCGATTTGCAGCCACCTCTCTGGGCCCTGGTGATAAGAGTGCCTTCATGGGAAGTGATAACTTGCCCTGATACCGTGTGAGCCAGCACTATTGAACAGTGTGCTCATCCATGCAGAGTTGGAATACACATCTGTGCCTCATTGATATGCCACTGCTTAAAAAAAAAAAAGTAAGATCTTCACTGTTCTACTGATTCATTGGGAAAAAAAAGATTTGGCCAGCTAAAGCCATGTACTGCATGAAACAGAGCACTGTGCATAGGGGATGGCTCCATGGACTAGATCACGGAAATTTGAGAATACTATCTGGTTACTGATGCTCCACAACTTTTTTTTTTTTCAAGAGAACAGGTTTTTTAAAGTCTGTAATACTTTGTGTCACAGTTGCATTTGAAAGGATTAAGGTATATAGGAAGGTTTGTAAAAATGGGGTAAAGCAGCAAGTTAGCTCCTAACCAGAGGGGTTTTTTGGCATTTGATGCTGATTGCCAATAGTGATTGAATAGATCTAAGTGCACAATAAGCTACTAGAAAAAAATAGTATGTGTGGCTACACACACACACACACACACACACACTCACTTCTCTAAAATGCTGTTCCCACAAAAGGAGTAAAAATGAGAAATAAGTTGAAATCATATCAAATTATTAAGAAGAAATGTCAAAGTACAAAAGTAGAAAACCTATCTCTTTAATTGAATTAATTGCTTTAATTTTATGGCAGTGTTAAAATAGATTAATAAAGCAGTAAAGTAGATTAGTAAATTAGTAGTAGTAGATTCGGATTGGAAAGCTTTCTTGAAATTTTTCTTCTCTATTTGCCAAGCATATATTTACAATTAAAGAGCTCTGAAATATATATATATATATATGGGAAATTTGAAAATGCCTACATTAGTGAAATCAGAACATACTGGAACAGAAAGAGACCTTTGCCTTTTTCTGGCCCATTGGATTTCAAACTGTGTTCTGTGGAGCATGGACGCTTCTTCAGGGGCTCCTGGGGGCTGCCGAGACAGTAAGGAGCAGAAAGCAGACAGGTGTCCGGATTTCTTACCTTACTCCAAACAGAATAGCTCTGAATTTACTTATTTGAAATAGCAGGCTTCTCAAAAGAATTCATTTAAAGAAAAGGTTCTACTGCTTAAAATTTAAAACCAAGAAAACTTTTTGAAAACTATTACTGAACCCTCTTGTACAGAGGAGACAGAGGCACAGGAAAAGCTCAGCATCACATAGATCAGTGAGTGGCCAGCCTTGGACTAGAATTCATGTCACCAGAACCCAATCATACAGGATTCTTCTTTCTATGCCAGATCACCTAGGACACATTTATCATTGCCCTAACAAGTTGTCTGTATCCTTCAGTCTTATACATGTGTTTGGGTTCAACAGAAATCCCATAACCCAATGCGTTATTTCATGTTTGCATTTTTTCTTTGATTTCTAAGGGATTTTGAAAATATTAGTTGTGTTAACTATGTAAAAAAATGTAAACTAGGCACTATAATTTCTGTAATATATTTTAAAATTATTGCCATTAAATATTTTAAGGAGACTAATTTTTTAAACAAATTCTTTCAAGTGAATCACCTTTCCTTTTTGTATTAGATAAAATAGATGTTACTATATAAGAAACCTTGTGCCACTAGAGTAAAAGCTAGGAATTCTGTTTCCTTCTCTTCCTTTACACTTGGAGCCTGATTTATTGAGGGTTCTAACCCCAAAAGACTCATTCCTTCTTTCCCATTCCATACATCACCAGCAAAGCATTGAAGTGGCTCCATTCCAACTACAGATCATTTATCTGAAAGTCATGGGATACAGATTGATTCTAGAATCCTTCCAGGCTTTGTATTTCTTACTGTACAGGATAGAATCTTATCTAGACTGGGTTTGCCACTGCAGATCCACACTAAAACTGACCTGGTTCCCCACCTCGATAAGCTCCAAGAATCACCCTTAACTGTCTTGAACCTTCTCCAGCCCAAATAATGGTTTCCTAAGGTGTGCCTAAAACCTAGCTGGTATCTGACATAAGAAACAAGATGTTACAAAGGGAAAGTATATATTCATCCTTTTCTTTTGAGGAGTTCTTATAGTTCCAACTTTTCATTTATTATAGTTGTACCTTTTCTCTGGTATATTAGAGTTTTCAATGTACTTTCTGGATCTCAGCCTTAGAATAGATAGTAGAGCAGATAGTATCCATAAGTCTTTACATAGGGAAACTGAAGCTCAGATGGGGAAAATGACTTATTTAAAATGGTCTAATTAATAATGGTTGAATTAGGGCCTAGACCTAAGTGTTTAGGTTTTTGAGCTGTTGAGTCATTCCTCTTTCCCACCATACTGTCTTTATAGAACAAATATACTTTATCTGCTATTTCAGTTTTCACATACTTGTAGATTCTGACTATATACAATTTTTATTAATTTGAAGTTCATATATCATAAATTAACCATGTCAAAAGCAAATTCAGTGGCATGTACTATATTCATAGTGTTGTTCAATCACCACCATTTCTAGAGTTTTTCATCACCCTAAACAGGAACTCGTAAATGGACTTTTAACAGTAGTTGTCTTTTTGTGTCTGGCTTTTTTCGCTTAACGTGTTCAGGGTTCATCCATGTTGTAACATGTACTATTTATTCCTTTTTATGGTTAAATAATATACCACATTTTATTTATTCATCCATCCATTGAGGGACACGTGTTTTCACCTTCTGGCTACTATCAACATTTGTATACAAGGATTTCTTTGAATCTGTTTTTAGTTCTTTTGGATATATGTACCTAGAGTTGGAATTACAGAGTCATATAGTAACTCTGTATTTAACTTTTTGAGAACTATACTCAATTTTAAATAGGTTGTGAAGTAGATATAGAAGTTCATTTTGTGGAATTGAGAATACATTTTCCTAAACAAGCCTATTAAAAGCATCCACAGTCCCAACAAATCTACAAAAATCTATTTACTTAAAATATAACTAAAGTACTACAGATATTCCTAGATTTGAGTTCTTGGTTCCCAAAGCTTGAGCAGCTCTACATTTTTAGCGCCAGACATTGATGTTGAACCTTTAGCATTGTGAGAGGGAGGGAGGTGGAGCCTGGATGGTGGCTTAGAATGCTGGGCATTTATCCTGGTGTGTTGGAGAAAGCTCTGGCAAGAAAGGAACAAAGCAATGTAAGAGAGAGCCTCAGTTTTTCCAGCAACAAGATGGGGATGTACCAGGGATGAAATGGCAGTGGAGGAGGAAGGGCTCAAGAGATCCAGGCATCCATTTGTGGGGAATAGCATCAGTGGCAGAGACAGAGCAACTGTGGGGGTTTATGTTTCCAAAATTGAGTCATCCTGAATCAGTGATAGTCTGAATACTAAATAACAGTGCCGTGTGAGTATTGTGTGTGTGTTTTCTGCCATTCCACCTATCTGTAAAATCCTTATGCAAATACTAGAGAAATTTTTCATCAGCTTTTAATTTTTTTTGTTAAATATTGTTTTTTTTATGTAGTTGTTGCAGAGGATGAATTTTTACATTTCTAGCACCTAAAGTTTGTGGTGGTTATTTCTTTGGGAACAGTAAAACTTGTTAGAAATATATATGTGTTCTCAGCTGACATTTTGTATTAAGTATGGTGTTAATGGATCCTTACCAGCAGTGTTGTAATTCTTGAAGAAATGAAGTTTAGAACAAAAATGTTGATGGGCTTTTTCACTAAAGTTCTGAAAATAATGTTACTATAATATATGTTTATTTTTCATTCCCAATCTGTTTTCATTTGATGGTTATCAAACTTTCTTACTATAGAACTGTAGTGTTTTAAACTAATGATTTTTTTTTTAAAGGAGACAATATTTTATTTACATTTTGAGTGTAAAATTAAACATGGGGGGATTATTTAAAAAGGCACCTTATAATATTATGACTTTAAGCACTGATAAAAATGATCATGAAGCCCTGGCTGGTGTAGCTCAGTGGATTGAGCGCGGGCTGCGAACCAGGCATCGCAGGTTCGATTCCCAGTCAGGGCACATGCCTGGGTTGCGGGCCATGTCCCCCAGCAACCGCACATTGATGTTTCTCTCTCTCTCCCTCCCTTCTCTCTCTAATAAATAAATAAATAAATAAATAAATAAAATCTTTAAAAAAAAAAAAATGATCATGATAACTTCCTTAAGTCCCTGGGCCAAAAATACTAATTCTATAGCTTTTTGTAGACTATCAATACAAAACCTTACTGACCACTTAAAAATATTAAATATACTTTGAGAAAATAAGAATTAAAAGAAATACCATTCCTCAGAATGTTTCTTTACTTCATCATTTGAGGAACAGAGCATGGTTTTAAAGCAGAGAACTGTGCCCACAAATAAAAATTTTAAGTTATAAAGATGACAGTAATAGTCGATATTTATTGCATACTTATGTGTCTGGCTCTGTGGAGACTGTTTTAAATGCATCATTTCCTTCTCACAATGGCTGTGTGAGATAGGTTCCATTAATTACTGGGACTATTAATAATCACATTTTCCAGTGAGGTAACTGAAGCTTAGTGAAGAAAATAACTTACCCAATTCATGCAGTTCTCAGGTGGTGGAACCAGGAGTCAAATCTAGTCTGATGGCTCTGGAACCCAACTTCTGTTTTTCCTAGGATCTTTTGCTAATTCTCTGGACCCTCTTAGTACTATTTCTTAATTTTTCATTAGTAACTCAGAAGAAACAGATCAATATTCATTTGACTTATGAAAAAAGGTACTTAACCAATGCATTTGGCCCAGTAGACTTGTGTTACTCTTAACATTTTTTCTCTGCCCTGGTCATGACAATGTAATATACATAGAAGTCAGGCTGCAAAATACTCTCATTTGGAACAATCAAAGATATAAAAACAAACTTCTCTTAAAAGAAGCATCTAGCTCGTTGCTAATCTTTAAGAAGTTCTGAAATTTGAGCATTGTAGCCTTCGGAGAGTAGTTTTTATTTAGTCTAGGACCAGCTACTAATGAATACCTGAAGATAGTTTTCTGAAATATGTTAAAAATAAAACTAAAGTTTTAAGTGACTGACTTCAAAATGAATAGAACTATTTTATGTTAGCAGCTTACAAATTATGACACTGAATATGTATGTACAGTTTCTATGTTAAAGTCCCTTTTACTTTTAAAATAAAAATGAGATCTTGATCTGTTTCAATATGAAAATGTAATCTCAGCTATTTCAAAAAAAGATAGTTTATCGGTACATTAAAAGAGCTAGAAAATTAGCTCTTCAGTGACATGCATACTGGTTCAATGTGATGTCTCTTGATTAGAGTCTAAATACTAAAAATTATTACGTTTCCAGAGGGTTTATGCTTATGTTTCTGAAATACCATATATGATCATAAAAGATTTGTTCTGTGAATAAGAAAAAGGCATGTGCAGAAGGTTAAAAAAGGCCTTTGTGTGATCAAAGTAGACAGCCATATAATTTGTCTAATTATTTTTCCTTTATAATAACTAACATTAAATCATTACAAAGAGAATTATTTTGTTATGATACCAGTGTACCTTCTAAGCTACAACTAGTGTATTCTATGAGTAAAACAGATGAATTTTTGATGCTGTGAGTTATAGATGTTAAGTACAAACTTCAAAGTATAAGGCAAGCATTAAAAATCTTTCTAGGGGTCAGGTAACTGTCTCATACTATCTATAGCTCTCTTCAGTTTTATCTCTGTTTTCTTATTTCTACCTCCCAAAAAAGTTGCATTCTGAACTTTGTTGTAAGCAAGTGTTTATATGACCTGCATATTTTAAAAATGTTTTTAATGATTAGTCATAGGCTTATAGGTCTACTTAGACATAAATTCAGTTACTTATTAAATAGGCACTATTCACTATTTGAGACCCGATAGATATTATCAGATAACGAACATGTTTATGGTGCTATATAAGGATTAATTAAATAACAAAACCTCTATTGACCATCAATGGTAAATGTAATTGAATTAGCAGAGCAGTAAAGTAAGTGTAGACAAAATACATATAGACAAGAGAATATGGGAAAGCTTCTGTAATGTTTTAGATTAATAGGCATGCCGAATTCTTCACATTTTTTATTACGTTGTCCCTAGATGAATTCAAAGTAATTGGGGTGGTTAATTTTATTTACACAGAGCCGTTCACAGCGCATTAAATAATAGAGATAATTGAACAAGAATTGTCAAGTGTGTACTGATATCAGACATATTACAGAAGGGAATGTGCATAAAACTTCATTTCTATGCAGCCATTGTTTATGGTAATTAAGTACACAGATTTATCCCTTGGTTGCCTTCCAAGCTTATGGCAACTGCTATTGTTGTGCTCCATTAATATGTAATCAGGAAATAGTTTAATTTTCTAATCTGCAGTTTGAGAATTCACTTTCTAACAACTCTTAATTACTGCATTGCCCTAATGATGCTCATGGTTATGAAAATTGAACCAATAAACTCAGTGGAAGAAGCCAGAGGGGATTATAATTCCAGAGGTGGTGCTTACTTAATAAACTTGTTATGCCTTCACCAGAGGGAGCTCAGTGTCCTTCAAAAGCATTTAATTCTATATTTTAGAATTTGCATCTCCACTGTATAAGGAGTTAAAATGTTTAGAAGGAGGGTTATTCTAAAATCTATTAATGAAAAGTGAGGTAATACTATCTTGATGCCTTTAAAGAATTTTAGTCACTTAAAAATTAACTATTCAGTGAATAGGTCATAAAAGATACATATATATCTGTTGTTTTAAATTGACTTTGTAGAACTTATTTTTTAATGTATTTATTTTGCTAGTTCATTTTCATTTATAAAATTATATATAGGAGCTGTCACCATGAAATATTTGAGTAGCCTTTTATCTTGACTGATTATTTCACTTTTAGCTCCACACATAAATTCCTCTTTTTTGTCTCTTTCACATTCTTCTTCCCCACTTAAGTATAGAATTTATGAGCTCACAGAAATTTTGCTAGCCTTATTTTCTGAGATAAAAGTCTTATGTAAGTATAATTTAATTAAAAATACAATTTATTGCTTTGAGAGAGAAACATCAATTTGTTGTTCCACCCATCTATGCATTCAATGGTTGACTCCTGTATGTGCCCAAACTCAGGATCCAGTGTGCAACCTTGGTGTATCAGGGTGACCCAGCCAGGATTGGAAGTAAATTTGTTAAAATCATATTTTAAAGAAAAGAGGAT